>CM050943.1:32766383-32773883 GCA_027789145.1 Solanum arcanum
TTTAATGATCTGCCAAGTATGCTTAAAAAAGTAAGCATTATAACCATCTATACCTTGTGCCTTATCATTCCCTATAGACTTCTGTAACAACCTGTTTAGTCAGTTCGAGCAGTAGAATTATTTTTGATAAAAACTGACTGGATCGACGGATCACGCGACAGACCGTCATGGTCACGACGGACCGTGATGGACTCCGTCGTTCCATACTTGTGTAATTTCTTCTGCTGCTCTCCTCATTACCCTCAACGACAGGTAGGACGAACCGTCATAGGCACAATGCTCCGTTGAGCGTCTTCGTTCCAAAACACTTCAACTCTGAAATCTGGGTACTGGGATCGACTCTCTGAATTTCACGACGGAACTGCAGCACGGACCGTCGTAGATAAGACGGGCCGTCACAAGCTGCGTAACCCCGACTTGGTCAGATTTCCGCTAAAAGTTTTAAAGGGGTGTTTCAGACTATTCATGATTATAATTATGAAATTAGTGGGGTAAGTTTAATAATTTATTTAGTTGGGGGTTAAAGAAGAGGATAGGGAATAAATAGTAGGTTACTTTATCATAATTACTTATATGATAATTAGGGTAAAAGAAAAAGAATCTGCAGAAGAAAAATAAAAAGAACAGAAAGGGGAGAACGAGCGAGAGAGAGAGAACGAAGAGGACAGCAAAGGCATTGGGGGAGTAGCTTGCTTAATCACGATTCTTTGGTGGAGGTAGGTTATGGTTTATTTCTATGTGATATATAAACTCTAAATAGTGATCGATATGTATTGGGTGGTATTGTAAAGTCTTCTATGTGCTTGATTGTGTGTTTGTATGTTTTGATTGTGTAATTGTGGTGGGTTAGAATGATGAGACTGTTGAATCTTCAATCTTAAATCCTCTCTATTAAGATGACGCCTTGACATAAAGAAGGCTTGACGAATAAAAATAATGAGATAAATGGATTGGAGTGTCACGTTCCGACACGGTAGTATTAGGGGATCGGAGTGTCACGTTCCGACACGGTATATGGGATCGGAGTGTCACGTTCCGACACGATAGTAATAAAGAAAAGTAATCTTGAATTATGTAAATATACTCAAAGTCGAAGAACTTATTTCCCAAATGAGTATGGTGTGGAGGCTTGAGACCTCATAGGTGTGCTTGGTGTTGTTGCCAATGGTTCTTGTACTTGTTTCTTGTCACCTGTTAAGTATTGTGGTTGATTTTATATTATTATTCAGTATATATTGCTTTCTATTTTGAGTTGGCCGATGATACCTACTCAGTATGTGTTCCTTGTACTGACCCCTATTTGTAATTTTCTTCTTTGTTAATTGTGGAGTGCAGCAAGCGTGCCATCGACTTCGACTCGTCCTTAGCTCTAGCCAGTCTTCAGCACAGCAGAGTTCAGGGTGAGCTATTGTTCCTAGCTCGGACTGGATTCTCTCCCTCACGTCTTGATGTCTTGAAGTTCGGACATGGACCATCTTTTTACTTATTTTAGCTTCTTAAATACTCTTAGATTTAGAAATTTGAGGATAGATGTTCTTGGTGTGATGACTTCCAGATTTTGGGAATAATAAGTATTAAACTTTAGAACTTTATTTAATTGATTACGTTAATAAGTTTTGGATCTTCCGCATTATTTTTACTATTCATAATTGATATACTGGTAAATGTTGGGGTTTAGATTTGTTGGTTCACCTAGGAGGATAAGTGTGGGTGCCACTCGCGGCTCATTTTGGGTCGTGACAAACTTTGTATCAGAGCGTTAGGTTCGTTGGTCTCATCACTTAGTAGAGTTTTGAGGAACGGTAGGGGGACGCCGAGAGGCTATAGGACTTTAGAAAAATTCCATTCTTTCTTTCTTTCGTGCTATTACTTGGATCCAATTGGTATCAAGGTGATACAAATTGGTATCTGACATCCTCACTCTATTTCAGAGATGGTTAGAACTAGAGCAACAACTGTGCCTAAACCAACACCGGCAAGACAGGGTGCGTCTGAGCCAACCATTGGGGTTGTAGCTCGAGAAGGAGCAGTGGCAAGAGGCCGTGGTAGAGGTCGCAGGAGGACGCCCTCTAGAGGTAGAGGACGAACACCCGGTCCAGCTAGTAATAGGGCGGTGATTCCTCCACCGACTGATGAGGTAGTGAGAGAGGGTGAAGAAGGGGAAAACGAGCAGGTTCAAGATGAGGAATTACCACCCCAGCGTACCCCAGAGATGATTAACCAGGTTCTTACTTATCTTAGCGGGTTATCTGATCCAGGCCAGACACCTCCAGTGTTTTCTGCACCAGCACCTCAGGTTTCGGGAGTACAACATGCAGCTGATGTGGCTCCCCGCATGGATGCCTCATTGGAAGTAGGCACGTTTCCTCGATTGACTACAGGGTCTATAATGACGAGTGATCAGCATGAACTTTTCACTAAATTCTTGAAGTTGAAACCTCCACTTTTCAAGGGTGCTGAATCTGAGGATGCCTATGATTTTCTGGTTGATTGTCATGAGCTGCTACATAAGTTGGACATAGTAGAACGATTCGGTGTTGAGTTTGTGACCTATCAGTTTCAGGGGAATGCCAAAATGTGGTGTCGGTCGTATGTTGAGTGTCAACCATCACAGACACCACCTATGACTTGGGCACTATTCTCTAGCTTATTTATGGAGAAGTATATACCCCATACTTTGAGGGACAAGAGGAGAGATGAGTTCCTAAGCCTAGAGCAAGGCAGGATGTCTGTTACTGCTTATGAGGCTAAATTTCGTGCACTATCCAGGTATGTCACCTAGCTTTGCTTCAGTCCACAAGAGCGGATTCGCCGTTTTGTGAAAGGATTGAGGTCAGATTTGCAGATCTCAGCCTTACAGGTAGCTGCTGCAGCAAAATCCTTTCAGGAAGTGGTTGATTTTGTGATAGAGGTGGAGGGGGTGAAGCCAGACGACTTCACCATGGCGTCGACATCTAAGAAGTTCCGTAAGGGAGGTGAGTTTAGTGGTTCTTACTCCAGAGGGCAGAGTTCAGGAGGTTACCCAGCCCGACCTATTCAGTCTTCACTGCAGGCTGTAGCTGGGGGTCCATCGCAGACCAGTCAGCATTTCTCTGAGTTTGGAGGTTATCCCCAGACTTCGTCATTCTCACAGAGACCTATGCTTGACTCCAGAAATTGTTATGGATGTGGAGAGACTTGACATATTAAGAAAAATTTTCCAAAACAGAGTTACAGACCCCCAATAGTTAGAGGTAGAGGTGGTCATGGGAGAGGCCGCCATTCTGGAGGACGTGGTGGCCAAGGTAATGGTGGTCACCAAATCAGCCGGGGTGGCGGGCAAGCTGGAGCTACTGCAGCGCAACATGGTAGGGGCAACGGGCAGACAGGTGATAGGGCCCATTGTTATGCTTTTCCCAGGAGGTCTGAAGCAGAGACATCTGATGCTGTTATCACAGGTAATCTTTTGGTCTGTGATTGCATGGCTTCTGTATTATTTGATCCTGGATCCATATTTTCATATGTATCTTCCACCTTCGCTACTGGTCTTGATTTATATTGTGATTTGCTTGACATGCCTATTCGTGTCTCTACTCCTGTGGGTGAGTCTGTGATAGTTGAGAAGGTGTATAGGTCTTGTCTTGTGACTTTTGTGGGGAGCAATACTCATGTAGATTTGATTATTCTAGAGATGGTTGATTTCGATGTAATTCTGGGTATGACTTGGCTTTCTCCAAATTTTGCAATCTTAGATTGTAATGCTAAAACTGTGACATTGCCCAAGCCTGGGACAGATCCGCTAGTGTGGGAGGGTGACTATATTTCCACTCCAGTTCATATCATCTCCTTTCTTCGTGCTAAGAGAATTGTTAGTAACGGTTGTTTAGCTTTCTTGGCACATCTCAGGGATGATACTTCCCAAGTACCTTTGATTGAGTCTGTCTCGATAGTCCGTGAGTTTCTGGATATGTTTCCTGCAGACCTTCCTGGTATGCCACCGGATAGGGATATTGATTTTTGTATTGATCTGGAGCCGGGTACTCGCCCCATTTCCATACCCCCTTATAGAATGGCTCCAACTGAGTTGAGGGAGTTAAAGGACCAACTTCAGGAGTTGTTAGGTAAAGGTTTTATTAGACCAAGTGCATCCCCTTGGGGTGCTCCTGTTTTATTTGTGAAGAAGAAGGATGGAAGTTTTCGGATGTGCATAGACTACAGGCAACTGAATAAGGTAACTATTAAGAACAAGTATCTTATTCCTCGCATTGATGATTTATTCGATCAGTTACAAGGTGCTTGTACCTTCTCAAAAATTTATTTGAGATCTGGTTATCATCAATTGAAAATACGGGCAGCAGATGTGCCAAAGACTGCTTTTCGAACCAGCTATGGGCATTATGAATTCTTAGTAATGTCTTTTGGGCTTATGAATGCCCCGGCTACTTTCATGAGCCTGATGAACGGAAATTTTAAGCCATATCTTGATCTCTTTTTTATTGTATTTATTGATGATTTATTGATATACTCAAAGAGCAGGAAAGAACATGAGGAGAATTTGAAAATTGTATTGGAAGTGTTGAGGGGGAAAAGGCTTTATGCCAAATTCTCCAAGTGTGAGTTTTGGCTAGATTCAGTGTCCTTCTTGGGGCACGTGGTTTCTAAGGATGGAGTGATGGTGGATCCTTCTAAGATTGAAGTAGTGAAAAGTTGGGTAAGACCTACTAATGTTACAGAGGTAAGGAGCTTTGTTGGTTTAGCTAGCTATTACCGTCGATTTGTCAAGGGATTTTCTTCTGTTGCTTCCCAATTGAAAAATTTGACTAAGCAGAATGTTCCATTTGTCTGGTCGGACGAATTTGAAGAAAGCTTCCAGAACCTCAAGACCTTGTTGACTACTGCACCAATTCTTACCTTGCCAGTGGAAGGTAAGAATTTCATTGTTTATTGTGATGCATCTTATTCTGGTTTGGGTGCAGTGCTAATGCAGGAGAGGAATGTAATTGCTTATGTTTCGAGGCAATTAAAAGTACATGAACGTAACTATTCGACCCATGATTTGGAGTTGGCTGCAGTTGTGTTTGCATTAAAGCAATGGAGATCTATATGGGGTCAAGTGTGAAGTCTATACAGATCATCGTAGTTTACAGTATGTCTTTACTCAGAAAGATTTGAATTTGAGGCAGAGGAGGTGGATGGAACTACTGAAGGACTATGATATTAGTATTTTGTATCACCCAGGAAAAGCTAATGTTGTGGCAGATGCTTTAAGTAGAAAAGCAGGGAGCATGGGAAGTCTATCCCACTTACAGGTTTCTAGACGCCTATTGTCTAGAGAGGTTCAGACTCTGGCTAATGACCTTATGAGGCTGGAAGTACTAGAGAAGGGAGGATTTTTTGCTTGTGTGGAGGCAAGATCTTCTTTTCTTGACAAGATTAAGGGAAAACAGTTTACTGATGAGAAACTGATCTGAATTCGAGATATGGTATTACGAGGAGAGGCTAAAGAGGCAATAATTGATGAGGAAGGCATTTTGAGAATTAAGGGAAGGGTATGTGTTCCCCGTGTTGATAATTTGATTCACACTATTCTTACAGAGGCTCATAGTTCAAGGTATTCTATACATCCTGGTGCAACCAAGATGTATCGTGACCTAAAGCAACATTTTTGGTGGAGTAGAATGAAGCGTGACATTGTTGATTTTGTTGCACAATGCCCGAATTGTCAGCAGGTAAAGTATGAACACCAGAGGCCCGGAGGAACACTTCAGAAAATGCCTATTCCTAGATGGAAATGGGAAAGAATTGCAATGGATTTTGTGGTTGGTCTTCCAAAGACATTGGGTAAGTTTGATTCTATTTGGGTAATTGTGGACAGATTAACTAAGTCTGCTCACTTCATTCCGGTCAAGCTGACTTACAATGCAGAGAAGTTAGCCAAACTCTATATCTCAGAAATTGTTCGAGTGCATGGAGTTCCACTTTCCATCATATCAGATAGAGGTACGCAATTTACTTCCAAGTTTTGGAGAACATTGCATGCTGAATTAGGTACTAGGTTGGATCTTAGTACTGCATTTCACTCTCAGACCGATGGTCAGTCTGAGCGAACAATTCAGGTGTTGGAGGATATGCTTCGTGCATGTGTGATAGAATTTGGTGGTCATTGGGATAACTTCTTACCCTTAGCAGAGTTTTCATACAATAATAGCTATCACTCAAGTATTGATATGGCCCCATTTGAGGCACTGTATGGGAGGAGATGTAGGTCTCCCATTGGTTGGTTTGATGCATTTGAGGTGAGACCATGGGGTACCGATCATTTGAGGGAATCATTAGATAAAGTAAAATTCATTCAGGAGAAGCTTCTAGCAGCTCAGAACAGGCAGAAAGAATATGCAGATCGAAAGGTTAGGGACTTGGATTTCATGGAGGGTGAACAAGTCTTGCTGAAGGTCTCACCCATGAAAGGGGTGATGCGTTTTGGTAAGCGAGGTAAGCTTAGTCCGAGGTATATTGGTCCATTTGAAGTTCTGAAGCGCGTGGGGGAGGTGGCTTATGAATTAGCATTGCCTCCAGGACTCTCAGGAGTGCACCCGGTATTTCATGTGTCTATGCTGAAAAATTACCAAGGGGATGGAAACTACATTATTCGTTGGGATTCAGTTCTTCTTGATGAGAATTTGTCTTATGAGGAGGAGCCTGTTGCTATTTTAGATAGAGAGGTCCGCAAGTTGAGATCAAATGAGATTGCATCTATCAAGGTTCAGTGGAAGAACCGGCCAGTTGAAGAGTCCACTTTGGAGAATGAGGCTGATATGCAAGAAAGATATCCACATCTTTTTACAGATTCAGGTACTCTTTCTCACCCTTGCTTTACTTCCTGTGATCGTTCGAGGACGAACGATGGGTAAATTGGTATCTATTGTAACAACCTGTTTAGTCAGTTCGAGCAGTAGAATTATTTTTGATAAAAACTGACTGGATCGAAGGATCACGCGACGGACCGTCATGGTCACGACGGACCATGATGGACTTCGTCGTCCCATACTTGTGTAATTTCTTCTGCTGCTCTCCTCATTACCCTCGACGACAGGTAGGACGAACCATCATAGGCACAACGCTCCGTCGAGCGTCTTCGTTCCAAAACACTTCAACTCTGAAATCTAGTTACTGGGATCGACTCTCTGAACTTCACGACAGAACTGCAGCACGGACCGTCGTAGATACGATGGGCCGTCACAAGCTGCGTAACCCCGACTTGGTCAGATTTCCGCTAAAAGTTTTAAAGGGGTGTTTCGGACTATTCATGATTATAATTATGAAATTAGTGGGGTAAGTTTAATAATTTATTTAGTTGGGGGTTAAAGAAGAGGATAGTGAATAAATAGTAGGTTACTTTATCATAATTGCTTATATGATAATTAGGGTAAAAGAAACAGAATCTGCAGAAGAAAAATAAAAAGAACAGAAAGGGGAGAACGAGCGAGAGAGAGAGAGAGAACGAAGAGGACAGCAAAGGCA
>CM050943.1:32788883-32791383 GCA_027789145.1 Solanum arcanum
ACTTCATTACCCATTGAGTAAATAAGTCAGGAAAACCCAATCCCTCCATCACTTTCTCTAAGAAAGGCCATTCTACAAAATCATAAGCTTTTTGTAAATCAATTTTAAGTATACTCCAAGGAGAAACATTCTTCCTTGTGTAAGCCTTAACCAATTCATGATCTAGAATAATGTTATCTCCAATTTTTCTCCCTTGGATGAATCCTGTTTGACTATCACTGATAACAGTGTGGATGACTTCATGCAATCTTTGAGTAATCACTTTTGAAATGATTTTATACAACACTGTGCAGCAAGCAATAGGTCTGTATTCTTTCACATTCTTTGGACTGTGAACCTTAGGAATTAGTGAAACAAGGGTGCAATTAAATGACTTAAAAAGCTTTCCTGTATTAAAGAAACTTCTGACAACATCAATAACATCATGTTCAATGATCTTCCATGTATGTTTAAAGAATAGAGCATTATATACATCAATACCTGGAGCCTTATCATTCCCAATAGACTTCAAAGCTTCAACTATCTCCTGATCAGTTATTGTTGCACAGAGTTGGATTCTGTGCTGCCTTGATAGAACAGGTCCCCTTTTCATCACCTGAGCATTTATAGCTGGTAGACTATCTGCTGCTGTGCCCATTAGACTTTTGTAAAATAAAACAAATTCATTTTGGATCTCTTGAGGTTCATATAGCATCCTTCCATCTAATGACATCAAACTTTTGATGAGCTTCTTATTATTTCTCTCCTTTATCACTGAGCTAAAATATTTGTTGTTTGCATCCCCCAACTTAATCCATTTTGCTCTTGCTTTTTGCCTGAGTGCACTTTCTTCTATTAAAGACCATTTTTCAAGTTTTGTTAGGAGTTCTTTTTCTTTACCAACTAAATCATCCTTTGCTTGATTACCAAGTTGATTTTGAACCTCTGCAAGTTCATTTCTAGCATCCTCAATCTGCTTGCTTATAAATTTGAACTCTTTATTATTCAGCTGCTTCAGGACAGGTTGAAGAGCCTTCAGTTTATTCCACACCATCTTCATTGAATCCCTTCCTTTCTCCTGCTTCCAAACTTTCTCCACCAGATCTAAGAAGGATTCATGTTCAATCCATACATTAAAAAACTTAAAGTTTGCTCTCACTTGCTGGTAGCCTTGATGAAGCAACAAATGCATTGGACTATGGTTTGAAACCCCTGGATTACCATATTCTAATATGACATGCCCCCATTTATCCATCCATGCATCATTCCCGAAGGCTCTATCAATCCTACTTGAGATTCTAGCATTACCACTCTGCTTATTATTCCATGTATAGTAATTACCTTTCCATTGCAACTCATTAATTCCCATAGCCTTGACACAGTCTGAAAAATCCTTTATCTCATTCTCATTGACAGGAGCTCCAGCTAGCCTATCTTTGGGAGATAGAATAGCATTAAAGTCTCCAACAATGAGCCAAGGATGTACAACACTTTGAACCATCTTGTTCATATCAGTCCATAAGATCTTCCTCTGCTCTATGGTATTAAAACCATACACTACTGTGAGATTAAACTGATACCCTTTGCTTCTTTCTTGTATATGACAATGTATCATCTGAGCTGAACTAGTAATCATCTTAACATCACACCAACTGTCATCCCATATAATCCAAATTCTCCCATTAACAGCATCATTGTAGTTATTCAAAGAATTCCACCCTGCAGCTATGCCATTAATTGTTGTAATAGCATTGGTCTCTTTCACTCTAGTTTCAATTAAGCCTGCTAAAGAAACTTTATTAATCTATAAACACTTCTTTATTTCCTTTTGCTTATATCTCTTATTCATGCCCCTCACATTCCAAAAACTCCACTTCATTAACAAGATTTTGAAGCTCCACCCTATCCACAGACAGTGACACCATCTTGCTATTCATAAGACTCTCAAATCCATTTCTTATAGGTATAGCTGATAACATTGGAAAATTTGACAGACTAAACTCCAGCCGTTTACTCCCAGTATTAGGCCTTAAACTGATTTCAGGTGTTTGGATTACCTGATCTCTTCTTTGCTCAATCCTTTGTTTCTCCTCCTGTACAGAAGAAGAATCATCTTCTTTGATCTCTAGCTCCTTTCTTTGTTCCACTATCTTCTCCTGTTGTTGAATAGGCCCTTTATATTGCCAAGCCTGTGTAACTTTATTCTAGGGCCTTCTCTTCTTTGGCTGATCCTCCCTTGTTGTATCTTGACATTGATGTCTAATCCTCTGGCATTTATCACAATATAGAGGTTTCCACTCCATCATAACATCCTGCATAAATGTTCTACCATTGGGATCCATGACTGCTATCTTCTCAGGAACAGGTTTAGTAACATTTACTTCAATCAACATTCTAGCATAGGATATTCTTGTCTGTTTAGTGGTACACTCATCAGCAAATAATGGCACTCCTATTGCACTAGCTATTCTACTCAGAGATCCAGCTCCCCAACAATTTAAAGGTAACTTTGGAAAGTTAG
>CM050943.1:32798883-32828883 GCA_027789145.1 Solanum arcanum
TGCTTGATCTTATGGACTGTTCTTGTTGATTTTCTTTTGAAAATTTGCAAAGTACATGTGTTTTAGCCATGTTGAAAACAATATTGTATGATAATAAGTTCCTGTAAGTCTGCTAAATATGATTTGGGTATTGACATGCTAAGTGTATCACTTTGATTATTATTTGTTATGGTAAGTCTTGTAATTTTTAATAGTAGTTGCAGATTTCTTATATCTTTTAAAATATTATTGTCATTTTAATTGATTATTTTATTTTACCTTGATTGACTTCAAATATATTCTTAGTTGTTATATTTTTAGAAAAGTGATATTTAATTAAAGTAAAAAGGATTGTACTGATTTTACTCTCTACTAGTTAAGGAAAATAAGTTTAATTGATTTTCTTATTTTTAAATTTACTAATTTATTCTTACTTATTTATATTTGGTAATGAAATATATTAACATATTTTCTGATTTGGATATCCTTTAAAATAAGGAAAATTGTATTATAATTGATTCCTTTAAATATTTATTTCCCTTATTTGTTCCCCCTCCTCTACTATATAAAGAGACTCCTTTTATTCATTCATGGACACTCATTCACTCTCAACCAAAAATTCTCTCATCACTCTCCCTTCTCTCATTGCTCTCTTGCTACTTTAAACAACACATTAATATTCCGGTAAATATTCAAGTGCTTTTCTTCGCTATTTTCCTACTTTGTTCGAGTAAAAGGTGAATCAATTTGTTTTGCTTAACAGGTTAGTATTCTTAACATTTATACTATCTTCACATTCACATATTTGTGTAAACCATTGTCTGTTTTTTTATATGTAGAATTCGTCATTAAATAATTACATATTGTCTCACCTTGACTAATAAGTGTGATTACTTGTGTAGTTATCTGATTACTTTGACAGGTTTCATACTTGAAGTTCAAGTTGAAGATTAACTGAAGAAGGATTTATTTATTTGTTTGAATGTATATATATATATCTATATATTTTTATTTTTTTCGCTATTTTATTTATTCGAATGTTGTAACAATTGTAACCCTAAAGATCATATAATAAATTTATTTGGAGGTCGTCTAGGGGAGGGGGATTTATATGCTTATTTGTTCGTTATATTTTTTTTAGAAATCATGCCTATAGGTTTGTCTTTAACCACCTAGATTTAATGTTTATAGGTGTTATAATCTAATCAATTTTCAATTTGCTTGATGCTTTGTCAATAAGTCTAAAAAATAATAAATTAGATTCCGTTAATTTTTTTAATGTTAAAATAAAATCATAATAATTTAGTAGGCTGATTAGGTGTTTTAACAATGTTATAATTTAGCATCATCTTGTCATGTAGAAACCATGTCTAAGGTTTAATTTGTTCATAACATTTAAATTTACAAAATTAGGCATATATATGTTACTTTTTTTTTTGAACACCTAGAAATCATGTCTATAGGCTTGTAAATAAACTCTTAACATATCCATAAAAGATAATAAAATTCGTTTGTGCATATTTGTGCCCTCCCCCTAAAATTAGTTAATATTATTTGATTAGTAATCCTATTTGTTTTCTTGACAATTTTCGCATTTATGATGCAATATGTTGTTTCCTTAAATAGTGATAATAATTTAAAGTCATTTCATGCATTTAACAAACTACTTGGCTTTTGAATATTGCATATCAAAACCTTTGCATTTAATAAATTTACTACCTTAATGTTTTACTAGTTTTTTTTATTTACAAAGTGTTGCAACATAATTTTCTTAAAAGTCATTATTCAATCTTCCTTTGAAATTATGGATTGATTGTGACATTATTTTTGAAATAAATTACAAGTACTATCTCCTAACCTATCGTTAGTGGGAAAGTCAAAGGAACTATGAGGTCTAGTTCCAATTTTTAAACCGACGCATCCTCGGAAGTACCACCTACCCATGAATTTCAAAAAGAATTATGTGAATTTATATGTAAATGTTTATGTGCCTACGTGTGAACTAAATCTTTTAAATCATTTTTCAAAACATAACTATTTTTTAGACCGACCTCAAATCAAAATTGTTTCTATGGTGGAGGAGCGCGATCAATAATATCGTGGCATCATCCCTATAAGGAAACAAACATTTTTTTTAAATAAAAATTCATATTCAAAACTTGCTCAATTTTCAAAACCTTACTTTCTCACATATTAATTGTTTAATATTTATAAATTTTGTTTATAACTTAGTCTCATGCTTAAATATAAATAAAACTTGATTGTTTATTTATTGCCATCACCTAGCCTTGCATGCTTAAATTAATAGTATTAATTGTTTTATATTTGTTATCACTTAGTAAGATTAAATAAATTAATAAATTAAACGACCTTGATTGCTACTTGTACCCCCACATAGATTGCATGAGATACGGCCGGGACCCACACTTGTGGACCTCGAGGGATGCCTAACACCTTCCCCTCGAGGTAATTTGAACCCTTACCCTAATCTCTGGCCCGTTGACCTTAGTTAGACTTAGTTAGGTTAGATAGGTGCCCTAACGCGCCTTAATTCGTTAGGTGGCGACTCCAAAACTCAAAAATCCCAAAAGAGTTGTTAGGTCGTGCACAAAACCCGTTTTCTGTGAAAATGGGGCGCGACAGAATGGCGACTCCGCTGGGGATATTAGGTTCTTATCATTACGTGTTAATTGCTTATTTATGTGGGGTTTAATTTTGTCATTTTACTACTTGTTAGGTGCTTACCATGTTTAGCTTATTTTGTTACCTTATTTATTGTCTCCTCTCCATGTTCCTCCCTTTCCCTTTTCCTTAATTGTTTATTATCATGTTTCACCTCTTCCCTTTCCCCTTATTTGTTTACATGCTTAGTCTCGTATCATCTTGCTTTATTTGTGTAGCTTTCATATCTTTATATGTTTACTTTCCTTTATTTATGCTTATTTATTTATTGTTTATAAACTGCCTATATGTTACCGTTTTCCAATTTAAATGCTAAATGTTTATTGCTTTGATAATTGGCATCCCGCTCATACTTCCCCCAATTGGGACCCTCTTCCTTTTTTTATTTTGTTCTCGTGATGTTGTGCCTTTGCACCTCTCACAACTACTCCATCTTATTCAAATACCCATTATAGAGAGTCGGCATATGCGTGGACGTAGTGGATAGTTTTACTACCGCGAAGCCACGAGCCTCTCGCATAGAATCCCTTTCAAGTCCGTGTCAAGCCACTCTTAGAAGTCCTGGTTAAGTCATACATGCTGCATAAGCCCTAGGTGGTTTGACCCTTGGTGTCAATCCACATAATTAGTAACCACCCTATTGTCTAAGGGCCCCAACACCCTTAGAAAAACTGCATATTTATGTGTCAACGTGATCATAATAATTAAATCAAGCCAACATTGCCAAAATGGAGTTTAGAAGTCGTTTGTTACTTTGTTTGCAGAGTCATGGCTCACCCTCACTTTCCCAACACGCAAATGGTGGTCAAAGTTAATCCCATTTTGAAGACTTGGTGGAAAGATATTCAAAAAAATCGAGAGTTAGAAGCAAATGAATTGTTAGGCGGCCTCACTGCTTTGATCTCCGTAGAGTCAGATCGTCACTTAATCAAGGCATTGTTGAAATTCTGGGACACTGAGAGGTTAGTCTTCAAGTTCAGGGATTTTGAGCTAACCCCAACAATAGAAGAAGTTGGAGGATTCATGGGTCTCGCATACAAAGAGTTGGAAATGATTGTTCCACACAAGCCAAGTCCAAGATCTTTTCTGAAGCAAATGGGCATGTGCCATAATCCAAATCTACTTTGTCTGAAAGAAGGTTGGATTTCTTTAGAGTTCTTATATTTACGCTTTGGGGATGAGGAAGGTCATCAAAACTTTCATAGAGAATTTGCTTGCTCTTCTGCAAAATGGGAAAGGTATCATCTTAATGCATTCGCTGTCGCCCTATTAGGCTCATTGGTTTTTCCTAGAGAAGGAGGAAAGATCCACACCGGTTTGTGTTACGTGGTTCGTATGTTGGCTCGAGGTGGGAAGACCCTGGTCCCCATGATACTTGCAGAAATTCTAAGAGCTTTGACTGCATGCACCAAAGGCAAAAGATACTTTGAGGGGTGCAACTTTCTGCTGCAACTTTGGGCCGTCGAACATTTCTATCAAAGAGCTAATAAAGTAGACATTGTTAGAGGGACTATGGGGAACAAAATTATCAACCATCCCCTAAGGATGAAACATTTTATCTCCCCTGTGGGAACGGAGGACTGGTTCACATACTTAAAGGAGCGCTCAGCCGTTGAAATCCAATGGAAGTATTATTAGTTGAAGCCACGACGTGCCATCATAAGAGGAAATGAACTTTACTTCATTGAGCTTATCGATTTGAATGGTGTGCAACCATACGCACCACTTCGAGTCCTTCGACAATTCGGACAGATCCAAATGATACCTCTGCGATCCCACATGAGCCACTATGGATACGACTTTGGGTCAGAATTACATAAGTGAACACTATCTTTGCGAAGATGGAAGAATGTGGTAACTATCGATGTTCAAGAGCACCGACCATTCTGCACACCTGAATATTATGTATGGCTTTTAGAAGATGCAGAGCATAGAGATTTGAGTGAAGGAGGTCTTCCTGGTTTTGGCGATGAAAAAGAGAGAAGATGGGCTCGCAACCTTCTCAACACAGATTATGACATAACCCCAGAAATGAGGAAGCAGATTGTGCCTAACATTGGAGAGCAGCATAATTAAAGTTTTTTTTTTCTTTGTTTTTTTTATTCCCCATATGTTATCCCTAGCCCTTTAGTTATCTTTAGATTGATGTAATAAATAGAAATTATTTCAAATAATTGAAAGTCATTTTATTGTCTAACTCTAAACTCCAAATTGGCAAACAAGGCTTGAATTAATTATTATGCATCACTTATGTGTCGCTTAGGCCTACCTCTGGCTCAATGAGGTTCCGTGCATTTAGGGCGTTTATCTCAAAACAACGTGTTGATATTATGATATTATCCTCACCCCTAACTCTTTTCTTTTGATTCTATTGTTTTCCCATTTCCCAAGGTTGATCTGTCCTTCATCCTGGCACATACACAATCAAAAGAGACCCCCCTCTTCTCCTTCTTCTCAAAGAGCAAGCTCCAAAGACAAAGGTAAAATGGTTGACGACAACAGCACCACTGAAAGGGTAGAAGCTTCTGAGGGAGGACAACTTCAAAATAATCTTGTCCTAAGACTCGAGCGCAAAATTTCGCAATTGGAATAAGAGGTAGCCAGCATGCGTGAATTGGCCAAGTTGTCTATATCTCTTGGAACCCAATTTGGAGAAAACATAGACAATCCTCCTAACCAAACAGCCACGCCAAACAATCCTCCAATCCATATATCCCCACCTGAACCCACTCGTCCAAATACCTTTCCACCACCCCAGGCCCAAAATACCCAAGTTCCATTGCACCACTATTACCAACATACCAAACCAACCTTCCCAGAAACAACCCCAAACACAAATATCCCATATACTTTTGGGAACAATAATCCCAATCCCATATACGTTGAAACTTCCCCTCTGACTCATGACCTCCATGAATCAGAGTCCCATCAGAAAGACATCCTAATAAAAACCCTGACTGAGAGATTAGACAACTTGACCAACAGGGTACAACACGTGGAAGGAAACAAGAAGTTGGGAGGATTGGGCTATGAGGATCTGTGCATGCATCCTGATATGGAACTGCCCGAAGGATACAAGCTTCCGAAGTTTGAGACGTTCAATGGCATTGGGGATCCCAAAGCCCACCTACGAATGTATTGTGACAAACTTGTAGGGGTGGGGAGAGATGAGAGGATACTCATGAAGTTGTTAATGAGGAGTCTTACTGGGGAGGCCCTATCATGGTACATTGAGCAAGACTCGCGGAAATGGATAAAATGGGTTGATATGGCAACTGACTTCATGAATAGGTTTGGTTTTAATATTGAAAACGCACCTGATTGGTTTTACATTCAAAATCTGAAGAAGAAACCGAGTGAATCCTTTAGAGAATATGCCATAAGATGGAGGTCTGAGGCGGCTAGGGCCAGACCCCCTATGGAAAATCTCAAATGAAAGACTATTTCATCCGTGCCCAAGAACCACAATATTATGACCGAATGATGCTGGTGGCTGAAAAGAGTTTCGCTGAAATCATCAAACTAGGCGAAAGAATTGAAGAAGGCATAAAGAATGGGACTATCATCAACTTGGAGGCCTTACAAGTAACCAACAAGGCTCTGCAATCTGGTGGAATGACAGAGAGTCGAAAGAAAACAGGTTCTGTAATGATGGCTCATTGAACTAGGACCCCTTTGAGGCACAAGACAATAAACCCACCACCATCCCCATACCCTCACACCCCATACCCTCAACATCCCTCAGCTCCACCCCCTATATCTCCCCAACCCATGCCAATATATTACCAAAATGCTCCTCCTCAATACTTGCATGCCTCATATCCTGTCTATAATGTTCAACCAACACACTTCCAAACTCCACCACCCACTCAAACACCAAATTACCGAAACAGACCTTCCTATGAAAGAAGACCTACAAAAACCTATACCCCCTTGACAGAACCCATAGCACAACTTTATGAGAGATCAAACAGCCTGGTGCGTCTCTCCAATTCCTGCATTACCTGTGGATGTTCGCGCGAAATGGTACGACCCTAACAAGGTCTGCGCCTACCATTCTGGGATGAAGGGCCACACCACCGAAGTTTGCAGATCCCTTAAGGATAAGGTTCAAATGTTGATTGATACAAAAAACATCCAACTGAAGGATCCTACACCGAATGTTGCAAATAATCCTCTCCCTAACCATCAAGTCAACATGGTGGAAGCTGGTGATGTCTGGGATTGGGAAGAATCTATTTGGGCCGTCGAAACAGAAAAAGCCATGTCTACCACTGCCCAAGCACCACTAATAGTGCAAGGACTCGCCCCATTTGAAGTAGAAGTTGCTGCACCCAGACCACCGTTCGCTGTCTATAAGGCATCCTCCCCAATACAATGTGACACACATGTTGTACCTTGGGATTACAACAAAAGAGAAACAAATGTGGAAGAGACAGATGTTGCAACAGGGGTCACCAGATCTGGAAGAATTTACACTTCTGAAAATTTGGTTCAGGGAAGCTCTAGCAAATCCAAAGCACCAGTCGTAGAGCTTGAGGATCAAAGTATTTGGAAAAAGGTTAAAGCTAAAGAATACTCTGTCATTGAGCAGCTGAGTAAAACCCCTTCCCAAATATCAATTCTGGAGTTACTGCAATCTTTCGAAACTCATCGAGATGCCCTTCTGAAGATCCTTGGTGAAGCTTATGTCCCATCTAACATCACTCATGAAGAGGTATCCCAAATGGTGGGGCAGGTTTTTGAGGCTTACAAAATATCTTTTCACAAAGATGAGCTGCCAATCGAAGGAACAACTCATAATAAAGCGTTGTACATTTCGGTTCAGTATCAGGATAAGGTGATAAACAAAGCATTAGTTGATGCAGGTTTAGGTTTAAACATTTGCCCTCTGAGCACACTGACAAGGCTGGGTGTGGATAGTGCAAAAATTCAGACATGGAAGATGAATGTGAGGGCATTTGACGGCTCTCAGAGAGGCACTATTGGGGAGATAACCTTGGACATGCTCATTGGTCCTGTCACTTTCCCCATAGCTTTCCAAATTTTGGACATCCCTTCATCGTACAACTTATTGTTGGGTCGTCCATGGATTCATATGGCTGGAGCGGTTCCATCTACTCTTTACCAATGCCTGAAGTTTGAATGGGATTACGAAGAGGTTGTAGTCCATGGGGAAGAGGGGCATCCTGTATACACAATTGAAGGAAGAGAGAATATGGATGGTGAAATGTACCATACAGTGGAGCTTGTTGGTAATATTGAGTTGCAACCTTGGTTCAGCCAAAAAATCATAGATATGATGGCCTGGTTCGGTTTTGAGCTTGGGAAAGGTTTGGGGGCTGAATTACAAGGGATAGTCGAACCTATACAGCCTGTTCGACATTCCACCACTTTTGGTTTGGGGTATAAGTACACCACCGAAGAATGGCTCGATTGGCGACCACCTAGAGATGGGTACTACTATCCATTGAAGAAACCCATACCGCCATTGTATCAATCATTTCGATCAGCAGGTTTCATGGGAGGCAGTATTGATGAGATCTCAGACGACTTGAAGGGGTTATCGCTAACCAAAGAAGAGGGGAAAGTTTGCAACGTCGTGATCAACGAGGAGGAGAAAGGGGGCCCTAGTGGAAGCAAGGAAGCAAAGATCAGCGTCAGCAACTGGACCTCGACTCCATCCAGACCTCGTCGAGCATCTGGGTAGCCTTGGAGGATGTTTTTCTATCAAGTTTTAATTCAAATAAAAGAGTTTTTAATAAACATTTTAATTCCCGTCCCCTTTATTGCTTTCGAATGAGGACTTATGAAATTTTCAGATCTTTATCAATAAAGTTCTTTTCCCCATTTTTGTCTTGTATTTAATTTTTTGCTATTTTTTTTTCTCTCCAGCAAAATTCATTATAAAAATGTCGAATCTGAGACTATGGCATACAATGAGACTGCTCAACTTAACATTAATGACTTAGAAGAAGTCGAAGACAATGAGGTTCCCGAGGAGTTAATCAAAAGGGTTGAGGAGTTCGAGGAAAACCCAATCCAAATTTGATAGAGACAGAAGTGGTGAATTTGGGAAATGCAGAGGTGATACAAGAAACCCGGGTAAGCATCCACATGACAAAAGGAGACAAGAAAGAGTACACCGAGTTTCTCATAGAGAATAAGGATATTTTCGCGTGGTCCTACGCAGACATGACAGGGCTAAGTACTTCAATCGTAGCCCATCGATTGCCCACTGATCCAAAGATGTCCTCCCAGAAATGTGTCGAGAAAATACAAGCCCGAGATGAGTTTGAAAATCAAAGAAGAAGTATCAAAGCAATTAGATGCTGGGATACTCCAAGTGACAGAATACCCAACTTGGCTTGCAAATGTCGTTCCAGTGCCCAAGAAAGACGGCAAGGTCAGAGTTTGCGTGGATTACCGAGATCTCAATAAAGCTAGCCCTAAAGATAACTTTCCCTTACCAAACATACACATACTGATTGACAATTGTGCTAAGCACGAAACTCAGTCATTTGTGGATTGCTTTGCCGGCTATCATCAAATTGAGATGCACAAAGATGACGCTGAGAAAACTGCCTTCATCACGCCGTGGGGCGTCTATAACTACAAGGTGATGCCTTTTGGATTAAAGAACGCTGGGGCTACGTACATGAGAGCGATGACTACTTTGTTTCATGACATGATCCATAAGGAAATTGAAGTTTATGTGGATGATGTCATCATCAAATCAAAGGAAAGTTTAAATCATTTGGAGGATTTACGGAAATTCTTTGCCAGGCTACGCAAGTACAATCTGGCCAGATCCCGACAAAATGTGTCTTTGGTGTGCCTGCTGGAAAGCTTTTAGGTTTCATTGTCAGTGGTCGAGGTATAGAATTGGACCCGTCGAAGATCAAAGCCATTCGTGATCTTCCCCCACCAAAGAGCAAGAAGGAGGTAATGAGTTTCTTAGGGCGACTTAACTATATCAGTCGTTTCATTGCTCAGTCTACTGTCATCTGTGAACCTATCTTCAAACTGTTAAAAAAGGATGCTGCAGTGAAATGGACAAGTGAATGTCAACAGGCATTTGACAAGATCAAAGACTATCTATCCAATCCTCATGTATTGTTGCCACCAGAGTCAGGAAGACCATTACTTTTGTATATTTCAGTATTGAATAATGCTTTCAGTTGCATCTTGGGACAACACGATGAAACAGGGAGGAAGGAGCAAGCAATATATTATATGAGCAAGAAGTTCACATCGTGCGAAGCCCGATACTCTCTATTAGAGCGTACCTGTTGTGCTCTAACATGGGTTGCCCAAAAGTTATGACATTACCTCTCATCGCATACTACTTATCTAATTTCAAGGATGGATCCTTTGAAGTATATCTTTCAAAAGCCCATGCCCATAGGTAAACTGGCAAAATGGCAGATATTGTTGAGCGAATTTGACATAGTGTATGTCACACAAAAAGAAGTGAAAGCACAGGCATTAGCAGACCACATGGCAGAGAATCCCGTGGACGATGATTACAGGCCGTTGAAGACTTACTTCCCAGATGAAGAGGTGGCCTTTGTGGGAGAGGATATTTCTGAAGAATATGATGGATGGAGAATGTTCTTTGATGGAGCTAAAAATCTGAATGGAACCGGCATCGGGGCTGTTTTGATCTCACCCACTGGGCAACATTATCCAGTATCAGCAAAACTCAGATTCCTTTGCTCAAATAATATGGCCGAATACGAAGCCTGCATACTAGGTCTCCGACGGGTGATTGACTTGGATGTCCAGGAAATGCTAATAATAGGGGATTCAGACCTATTGATCCATCAGGTTCGAGGTGCTTGGGCAACAAAAAAGTCGAAAGTTGTTACCATATTTGGAATGCGTGCATAGGCTATGTAAAAGGTTTGTCAAAACAGAATTTAGACATGTACCAAGGGTCCAAAATGAATTCGCAGACGCCTTAGCCACTCTGTCTTCTATGATTCGACACCCTGATCACAATTACATCGATCCTATTCACATTCATATACATGAACAACCAGCTTATTGTTTCCATGTTGAGGAAGAGCCTGATGGAAAGCCCTGGTACGATGACATTAGAAGATATTTGAAGAGTGGTGAATACACAGAAGATGCAACAAGTGTACAAAAGCGTACAATTCGAAGGTTAGCAACCCAATTCTTCTTAAGTGGGGAAATCCTCTATAGGAGAACTCCCGATTTGGGGCTGCTAAGATGCGTCGAAGCAAAAGAGGCTCGCAGGCTGGTCGAAGAGATACATGCAGGCACCTGTGGCCCTCACATGAACGGTTTTACATTAGCAAAGAAGATTCTGAGATTAGGATATTATTGGCTAACTATGGAGACAGACTGCATTCGCTACGTCCAGAAATGTCATCAATGTCAGACTCACGCAGATATGATTCGAGTACCTCCCAACGAACTCCATGTCACTAGTTCACCTTGGCCGTTCGCAGCATGGGGGATGGATGTCATTGGTCCAATCGAGCCAACAACATCCAACCAGACGCAGATTCATTCTTGTCGCAATTGACTATTTCACCAAGTGGGTTGAGGCCACCTCCCATAAATCAGTGACAAAGAAAGTTGTGGATGACTTTGTCAAAAACAACATTATTTGTAGGTTTGGAATTCCTGAGTCAATCATCACCGACAACGGCACCAACCTAAACAGTGACCTGATGAGAGCAATGTGTGAGAAGTTCAAGATCAGTCATCGAAACTCTACAGCATACAGGCCACAGATGAATGGGGCTGTTGAGGCAGCAAACAAAAACATCAAAAGGATATTGCGCAAGATGATCGATAATCACAAACACTGGTAGGAAAAGCTACCTTTCGCATTGCTGGGGTATCGTACCACAATCAGAACTTCCACAGGGGCCACACCTTACTTCTTAGTATACGGCACTGAAGCTGTGATACCCGCCGAAGTTGAGATACCTTCCCTAAGGATCATCCAAGAAGCAAAGTTGAGTGATGTTGATTGGATACAAGGTCGGGCAGAGAATTTGGCATTAATAGATGGAAGAAGAATTAACGCCATTTGTCATGGTCAGCTCTATCAGAATAGAATGGCCAGAGCTTTCAACAAGAAGGTTAAACCCAGACATTTCTCACCTGGGCAACTGGTTTTGAAGCGGATTTTTCCAAATCAAGACGAGGCAAAGGGTAAATTTTCACCAAACTGGCAAGGTCCGTACATAGTCTCTCGAGTACTGACAGGCGGAGCCCTCATACTTGCAGAAATGGATGGAGAAGTTTGGACAAAACCTATCAATTCAGATTCTGTGAAAAAGTATTACATCTAGAGATTGATTCATGCTTTTTGTAATTTGGAACTACGTCAGACCTGATTCCCGTTTAAGAGGGGATACGTAGGCGCTCCTATAGGGTTCGGTCTTATTATAAATAAAACATTCATTTCCCCCTTTTCTATTGATAACTGGGGCAGAATTTTTGAGAGGATCTCAAAAATTCCATCAAGACTTCTCCTGGCACATCTTCATACTGGGGCAGAAATTTTGAGTAAGAAACTCAAAATTTCACCAAAAGTTTCTTCTCAACAAGCAGTCAGCTTACAACGAAGATTAAATGATAGCTCCACTTTTGAGTCAGACGTTGTAAAGTCTCAACCTATGCCATGGTCAAAGATTCGACATCAGCTTTTATTAAATGATAATTTCAAAATCTTTCAAAGTTTTTGTTTTTATTTTATTATTATTATTTTTTCTCTCCTTTCCCCCTTTTTATGAAAAAAAAAAACAGACGCTCGAAGAGGTGTGGATGGCAAGCCAAAGGAGCACGCTGCGTCAAATCATGGATACAGATCAACCTTCCCCCCTTTAAACTAACTATTTTTCTTTGAATGTAGAAAATACAGGTACATATACAAAGGCAACTGCAACAATCAACATCACCACATTTGAGCCGACACATGACACTCGATCCTTCCAATAAGGCGGACGCCCAAGCTACTGTATGCCCTCAAGCAACTGCTGTGCTGACAAAGTACATTATGCCCGTTATTGCATCATTTTACACCTACGCCTGATATCACACTATGCTCAAAGAACTACATCATTATGTTATGCCCGAAAATGCCGAAATGCATCATTTCATGTGCTTGATATTGCATGTGCCCGAAGAAATGCATCATCTCACGTGCTCGATATTTCATGTGCCCGAGGAAATACATCATCGCATATGCCCAACATTGACTTATGCTCGAAGAATTGCATTATTGCATGCGCTCGATATTTTATGTGCCCGAATAAATGCACCATTACATATGCTCGATACTACATATGCCCGATATTACATTGTGCCCGAAGAAGTGCATCATTGCATTATGCTCGATATTGCATGTGCCCGAAGAAATGCATCATTGCATGTGCTCGATATTGCATGTGCCCGAAGAAATGCATCATCGCATTGTGCCCGAGACTGCATTGTGCCCGAAGTTTGCATAAACTCAAGATTGCATCGTGCTCGAAGTTTACATGCGCCCGAATCAAATCAAGTCACAAGAGTATCAACAGATGTCAAAAACAGATACGCTCTCTTTACTCATTATTTATATTCCAAAGGCGTCATCCTCCAAAGGCGTCATCTTTCATGGCCTGCGGACTTCATGTCATGGCCTGAGGACTTGTTTTATGCTTACCATGTCCCTAAGGTATCATAGTCTAAAGGCATCATCCTCATGGCCTGCGGACATCATATCATGGCCTAAGGGTTTAATTTCTGTCTATCATAATCCGAAGGTGTCATAGTCTAAAGGCGTCATTTTCATGGCCTACAGACAACATTTTCATGACACGAGGATACACCACATATCATGGCCCTAGACATCATAGCCTAAGACGTCATTTTGCATGGTCTTAAGGCAAACATTCATGGTCAATATGGGAAATTGCATCATGTTTACATTTACCGCTTTTTCTGCTCTAATTACTATTTTACAAGTTACAGTCATGCAGATTACAGGCAAAGTCGCCTCTTGAACGGCTGTTCACTTGTTTACAAACAAAGGCTCCGACAAATTCCTGGCTACTCGCACTATCGTTTCGCTACTCATCTATCATTCATGCTACCATGAAGATATCTTCGGATTCAACTCGCCACTGTGACTTTCTATCTCTTCAGCTAGGCTCGTCCGCCTTACAATGCGACATCTAGGTTCGTCCGCCTTACAATGTGACATCTAGGCTCGTCCGCCTTACAATACGACATCTAGGCTCGTCCGCCTTACAATGGGACATTTAGGCTCGTCCGCCTTAAAACGACATTTAGGTTTGTCCATCTTATAGGACATTTAGGCCGTCCACCTTAAGGGGACATTTAGGCTTGTCCGCCTCATAGGACATTTATGTTCGTCCGCTTTATAAGATATTTTGTTCGCTTTATAAGATATTTAGGCTGTCCGCCTTAAAACGACACTTAGGCTCGTCCGCCTTAAAATGACGTTTAGACTCTCCTTATAACTAGAGATTTTGTCTATATTATTATATCTTTATAGTATCAAATCTATTGGAGTTTGACGTCATTCTTCAGAGATGGGTTCAATCCTTCGAGAAGTTGAAGATTATCAAGGCTTGCACTACGTCTCAAACAGATACGCTTTTTATCACCTCTTGTCTATTTAATAGAACTCATATTTTATTATTATTGGTCATACTTTATCTATTTATAAGCTAACATGTTATCTAGAATTTGCAGATATGATCGATCGCCCTTGATCACAATTTTAACGCTATCCTCTATCACAACAATGACTCTATCAATTCTTCGCCTTTAATACTCCGAACCCTTGTTCAGATGTTGATAACCTCACTCTATCATGCTCTTCTCGCTTCTCTATCATACTCTTTTGGCCTCTCAATCTCTCTCTTCTCGCTACTCTAATCTTATCCATTCAAGCCAATATCGTACCTTTCAAACACCTTAGCGCTCTTTCAACTTTTAAGAGCTTCATTTGCTCTTGAATCTAGAACTACACACAACCTGATTCTCGTATAACCAAAGATATGTAGGCGACTTAAAACCAAAGTCTCGGTCGTACCCTTTTTTCAACTCTACTTCGCATCAATTGATCCGCTGACATCTGTCGTCGGTCGGACAAAATCGGCTACTAAGTCAACGTTGGTTGCCTGACAATTCATTCTTCATTTTCAATCAACCAAGGGGCAGCTGTTGACATCCAATTTTGACCGACCTTTGACCAATTTTAGGAATACTATTCGATTAAATACGTATTTTAAATTTTAGAATTTTTAATCGACTTTGCTTGAAAATTATATATTTTAGTATGTTTTATTCTATAAAATTATCATATATATTATTAAAATATTTTAAAATTATTAATGAATTTCAAATGTTAAAATTTAAATGATTTTCAATTATATAAAAATATTTTAATATATGTAGTATTTTAATTAAATAGTAATTCCTACACTTTCCTTAAATTTTAAATTCTAGCCTATTCTATTCCAATTTTCTTTCAATTCTAGCCACTTGAATTAGAGTTTTATTACAATCATAGCCTCTCTTTCATTCCAATTCTAGCCAAGTGTTATTCCAATTTTAGCCACTCTATATCTTTGTCAATCTAATTTCAAGACTTGATCTTTTGATCTCATCCGTTCATCTTAAAAAATAAATCCTAGATCGAATCCTAACCCTTCATCTCTATCTAAACCAACGGTTGTGATTAAATCTCCCTTTCTCTTTCTTCAACACAAAAAGACCCTAAAACCTAAAAAATTTCAATTCACTCTCTTCCTCGCCTCCTCACCAGCCGCCGCAACCCCCCCTCTCCTCTCCAATTTTTCCCGGCAAGGAGACAGCCGGACGGAAGCCGCCTCTCCTCTCTCTCTCTCTCTCTTCGCCCCTTCTTCCTCTTCCCGTTCTCTCCCTCTCTATTCGCCCTTCTCTCCAGCCGGCGAAGCAAGCAGGAAGGCAACACCAACCAGCAGCTCCACCGGCGAGATGCCAGGTGACAGCAACAGCCACCAGTCGCCGGCGAGAACCCCTGCGCCAGCCAGCAGCCCCGGCGGCCGTCCGTCTCTCCTCTTCTCAGGCGAGCAACGACCCTCCAGCAACAACAACCAGCAGCCGACGCCGCCATCCTCCAGTGGAACTCCGACCAGCGATGTCCCTTTCCCTTTTCTTCCCTTCTTTCTCCCTCCGTTTACCCCTCTTCTCTTCTCCCTCCCGCCCCTCTTCTCTTCTCCTTCTTCTTTTGCAGGCCGGCGACAACCACCACGCAGCAGCAGCCTAGCGAGACAGCAATAGCTGCTCCGGCCAGCAACACAGGGCGACAACAACGGCAGTCAGCAACATCACATGAAGTGCTGGAGCTTTTGTTTGAGATGGATCTCGACAGATCCGTCTGGGTTAGTTTCTGTTTTAGTTTTTTTATTATTATTCATTTAGATGTTTAATTTTCCTAATGTTCTGCGTGTTTTCAGAAATATTTTGTTATGAATATGAAAATATTGTGATTTGCTTGATCTTATGGACTGTTCTTGTTGATTTTCTTTTGAAAATTTGCAAAGTAAATGTGTTTTAGCCATGTTGAAAACAATATTGTATGATAATAAGTTCCTGTAAGTCTGCTAAATGTGATTTGGGTATTGACATGCTAAGTGTATATTGGTTTCACTTTGATTATTATTTGTTATGGTAAGTCTTGTAATTTTCAATAGTAGTTGCAGATTTCTTATATCTTTTAAAATATTATTGTCATTTTAATTGATTATTTTATTTTACCTTGGTTGACTTCAAATATATTCTTAGTTGTTATATTTTTAGAAAAGTGATATTTAATTAAAGTAAAAAGGATTGTACTGATTTTACTCTCTACTAGTTAAGGAAAATAAGTTTAATTGATTTTCTTATTTTTAAATTTACTAATTTATTCTTACTTGTTTATATTTGGTAATGAAATATATTAACATATTTTCTGATTTGGATATCCTTTAAAATAAGGAAAATTGTATTATAATTGATTCCTTTAAATATTTATTTCCCTTATTTGTTCCCCCTCCTCTACTATATAAAGAGACTCCTTTTATTCATTCATGGACACTCATTCACTCTCAACCAAAAATTCTCTCATCACTCTCCCTTCTCTCATTGCTCTCTTGCTACTTTAAACAACACATTAATATTCCGGTAAATATTCAAGTGATTTTCTTCGCTATTTTCCTACTTTGTTCGAGTAAAAGGTGAATCAATTTGTTTTGCTTAACAGGTTAGTATTCTTAACATTTATACTATCTTCACATTCACATATTTGTGTAAACCGTTGTCTGTTTTTTTTTATGTAGAATTCGTCATTAAATAATTGCATATTGTCTCACCTTGACTAATAAGTGTGATTACTTGTGTAGTTATCTGATTACTTTGACAGGTTTCATACTTGAAGTTCAAGTTGAAGATTAACTGAAGAAGGATTTATTTATTTGTTTGAATGTATATATATATCTATATATTTTTATTTTTTTCGCTATTTTATTTATTCGAATGTTGTAACAATTGTAACCCTAAAGATCATATAATAAATTTATTTGGGGGTCGTCTAGGGGAGGGGATTTATATGCTTATTTGTTCGTTATATTTTTTTAGAAATCATGCCTATAGGTTTGTCTTTAACCACCTAGATTTAATGTTTATAGGTGTTATAATCTAATCAATTTTCAATTTGCTTGATGCTTTGTCAATAAGTCTAAAAAATAATAAATTAGATTCCGTTAATTTTTTTAATGTTAAAATAAAATCATAATAATTTAGTAGGCTGATTAGGTGTTTTAACAATGTTATAATTTAGCATCATCTTGTCATGTAGAAACCATGTCTAAGGTTTAATTTGTTCATAACATTTAAATTTACAAAATTAGGCATATATATGTTACTTTTTTTTTTTGAACACCTAGAAATCATGTCTATAGGCTTGTAAATAAACTCTTAACATATCCATAAAAGATAATAAAATTCGTTTGTGCATATTGATACGCTCAAACTTACTTCTCAAATGAGAAGTAAAGCGGTCGTGTCAAGTAAATAACCCAACTAGTGAGGTTGGGATCGTTCCCACGAGGAAAATAGTCTAGACTTAACTTTAACCTAGTATTACTATCGTTTGGTCAATAACTTTCTTAGAAAGTAGAAATATAAAAAGGGGGGTTTGTATAACCTAACGAGTAAAAATAACTAATGTAATTGAAAGAGACAGTTGACGACTTGTAATATTGGGTTTTAATCAATGAATTAAGGTAACTAGGGTTTACGTGTTCCCCAGGTTAAGTAACTCGACAATTCTAACTATAACAATTCTTTCCTAGTATCTTGCATGCAAAGTGACAAGTTATGTATTTCTAAATCCTTGGTCCGCATCTAGAAAATCTCACTCCGCACCTTGGTCCGCTACGTGTGTTGCTTTCCTAACCCTTATCTTTACCTCATATTAAGCATCATATTCGATATTTGACTAAGTTATACCTCGTACCAATCAATACTAGCCTATTAGATAGCATACACTAAATCTATGTTAATAATTCTTTTCCTATTATCTACCTCCTTGGTCCGGCAAGTAGCATTAAGGCGAGTTCTAACGTTGATCATCCGTTAAAAAGACTTCTAAGCGAAAGAATTATTAATACATGCAAGACACTGTTCTAGAATTGTTATTTTAGTTAGGGTTTATCTCATTATTTGCCTATGGTTCCCACAGCCCTAGTTATGGAATTTAGTTGCTCATAGCCATAAACACGATATTCAAATCTGTTAAATTAGAATTCATGTACTTACTTCAATGAGAAAGAATAAAGTCCGAAAATACGCTTGATTAATCACCAAAATTCACTTGTATCAATCTTCAATAATCAAAACTCAAAAAACACCAAGTATTATAATCACAAAGTCTAACTATATGGAATTTGAATATCAAAGAGTCTAACCCCAAAAACGAGGTTTTTCGAACTATTTATAAAAAATAATAAACCTAATTAAAGAAGGATTCTAATATTCTGGAAATCTGCCAAAACGCGGGCCGGGTCGACGGACCACGCGACGGACCGTCAGAGTCATGACGGACCGCCGTGGGCTCCGTCGTCCACACTTGTCCAATTTCTTGGTGCTTTCTTCATTCCCCTCGACGGCAAGTGTGACGGACCGTCATAGGCACGACGGTCCGTCGAGGGTCTTCGTTCAAAATACTTCAACTCCTGGAATGCAGATGCTGGGATAACTTCTGCGATCTTCACGACGGACATGCGGGACGGACCGTCATGGCCATGACGGTCCGTCTAAGCTTCGTAATCCCACACTTGGTCAGACTTCCCCATCTTCCTTCAGCAGCTACTCTACACTGCCACCTACGGACCGTCACAAGCACGACGGACCGTCATAAGCTCCGTAGGTGGTCTCTTCTGCAATTTTCGCTCAAAATCTCCGCATTCAGCTTTGGACAGATTTCCTGCAAAACAAAGAGAAACTTATATCAAAATTAGCACAAAAAGGCTTTTGGACACACTAAACTTAAGGAAAAAGCATTAATTATACCGTGAAACCACGGTATATCAACACCCTCAACTTAAATTCGTTGTTTGTCCTCAAGCGACGCACTATGACTCACTACACAATCTTTGTACAATAGTATTCACATTTTATCCTTTGCAATCATTTGGCTATCAATCCCGCCTAATCCCATCAAATCTATGCATCTTTGTCACTATTAGGCTTGACTTTTGTGGGATTCGAACATGACACAGACTCACCATGCACTAATACCTACCCTCTTCAATTTCTCACCAAGGTGCTAACAATTCCGGTATTGCAACTAGTGTCCTCACTTTAGAACAAAATCCTCATTTTTCACACAATGATTTCAGTTTGAGTATAAGGATTACATTTCAACACTCGCTCTCGTAACAAAGTCACACTCATTCATACCTATTGCCATAAGCTTGCCCTTATTTTCACCGCCTTAAGTTCGCTATACAACCTTTAGGATCACGATAGGACTTTCTTTAGCTTGTAACGTAGGCTCAGAGTCGGTAGGGTATATTTAGGTATACTTTAGTGACTTTTGCCCTCCTTGACATATCGGCTAAACCTTCCACCCTATATCACTCTATCTCACCCATTCCTCCTATTCTTTCACCTTCTTTGTTTCCCTTCTTTCTTCATTTGCGTAAGTGACTCTTTTCTTTTCTTGTTTGTAATCCTTGAATACCTTTTTCCGGCAATTTTTTTTTTTTTTTTTTTTTTTTTTTCACAAGATCTTAAGTCACTTAACTTTTGTTCTTTCTCTCCTTTGTTCTTTCAACCCCACTTTCCAGGGCATTCCTCAAAACAGCCACCCTCAACTCATGGCTTTGCCATGAGTCAAGGTACACAAGATACCCAAAATCGGGTCGTGGCCATAACGAAGGTTGTTTATACATTAGCCACCCTCAACTTATGCTTTTGGCATAAGGTGAGGAGCACATGTCCAAGGAGGGACCAGGGCCAACATATTGTTCCCGAGAAAGGTCGGTTGGGGTGAAAAAAAGAAGGTCTAATTTTAAGCTCAAAGTATTTGGATCAAAGAAGGATTAACTTTCATTTGGTTTCTTTATTTAGGCTAGAAATGGGCTATATTGAATAAGGGCCTATGATCATTTCCTAATTGTTTATTCTGACTTACTTTTAGCAGACTAACCAGGCAAGTTCTAGCTCGGTACCAATAGTGGACTATTCAACTTTCCTCACACTCACTTGACATTTCATCACTATACCAGATTATCGGACACCTAGTTTGACTCGAAGATTTAGGGTAATGCAACGGTGTAACTCTATTTCATGTTTAGAGCCACACAATTATCATTCACTACGCCTAGTCATGCAACATTTTCCAGCTTTTATCGGGATATCATTTTAGCCATCATGCTTGAGTTAAACTTATGTACAAAAGATATAACGTGCGGTTCAACAGAAAAATAATCAGTCTTTTGGGGAAAAAGAACACAGGCAAGAAAACCCCAAAGAGGATAGTGAGTTGGGCTACTCGGACTTCACCCTAACACTCACTTTCCATTTACCCCACCCCAACAAAAGCATGCAATTGTCCCCAATGCATAAAAACTAAAGATCGAGGGGTAGGTGAAGCAAACTGTGGCGCATAGCGCCGTAGATCGGCAATTTGGTGGGTCCGGTTTCCGGAACCCACAACCTCTAAGCTGGACACCATCGGTGGTGTCCTCAGCGTCTGGACACCCTCGGTGGTGTCTCGGCAACAACCGCTCCTCGGTGCCTCCGTGATCTCTACAAGATGGGAGCTAGAGGCCCCACCGCTATCGTGATGCGCGGATCCGGTGTGCCTCGCCTCGGCAATTGAGGCTCTCGCGACCTTCAACTCGCGGCGCTCTCTCTTCTTCGCTCGCGCCTCGTCCTCTCCTCGATCCTACGCCTCTTGGCACTCTCTGGAGGGGGGGATGGTGGAATGTCAGGAGTCGGAAACAGGGCCGCCAGTACAGTGTCCTCAGCAGGATCGACAGCCTCCGGTACCCTTGTCGCTAAGATTGTGTCGATATCTGCCCGAAGACTGGAGACTGCAGCCTGAAGGGATGCCACATCTGCCGGAGGGGCCTGGTCGAGCTAGTACTCGCAATTCAAAGGCGTCGGCGCTGGTGCACCTCGGCAACCTTCCATTGCATCTGCCTCTCCATGCGCCGCCAGACTCGGCAATAGACTGCATCCACGGCTGGATATGATGCAGAAGAGTGGCCATTTGTGCCTCCAGCTTTTGGACTCGAGCAAGCGGGGCTGGTGTCGGTGTAGGGGCCGTGCTACTACCCGGGATAGACTCGACCGGGGTAGTGTCAGTAGATGCTGGTGTAGACATCCGAGCATGTGCAACCGTATCCACAAGATCATCTGCAAGAGGTGGCATCTCTGGACGTGTCCCTCTGCGTGGTGCCAACTCATTGGCCTCGTCTCTGATGAGGCCTACATCAACGGTGCCCGGCGGGGTCTTCAACTGATCTATGTGCCACACGGGCACACTGCGACCACGCAAAGAGCAAAGATCATGCACGGAAAGGGGTAGGTGGTGGTGACCTTAAACGCCTCTCGTGCATGACCGCTGGAGAAGCCAAGCATGGTCTACCTCGGCCGGCGATCATCGCCGCTTATCAAGACCGCACGATCCCATGTGACTATGTTATCCGCGGTGTGGGGAGAAGCGATGGCGCACGAGCAGCCATAAGAACTTGGCGACGAGCGTGAGGTTGGCCTTCTTGATGGCCCCCGGCTCGATGACCCGGTCGGCACCCTCGCCGATCGGTGATAAATGCAGGGCCATCCACCTCTTGGTGGTCTCTCTCAATGTCGCTCGCGCATGAAGTAGCCCTCCTTGACTATCTGCGGCGATAGTCAAACTCGGCGATGGTGGGGTCGCGCGACCTCGGCCTCTCGCCGTATAGGAACGGCGGATGGCGGGCGAGAAATGTCGACTGCACGCCTCGACTAGCACCTGCTCAATGGGGCTGTTTACGGGAAGCGACCGCTGTCGATCTGTGATCGAGAGTCGCTACGTGGGGCGCGTAGAACTCTCGGACCATCTCTCATCAGAAGCGTCCCAATGGACGGGTCGTCCACTCTAAGCGTCTTGGATGAAGATGTTGTGGATGTCCGGCATCGGAAGGAGACTCCTGTAAGTACCCGCCGCTCCAGGGTGAGTGTCCGAGCCATTACCCCTTTGTCCGTCGGAAATTTGGCGTCGAGTACACTGGCGGCCCTCAACGCACCACCGGTTTGGCTGGTCAGTTACGGGGTGGGGACCTGGGCTGGTGCGCCGGATGTTAGTCTGAGCTATCGGCCTCATCGACGAGGCCGGCTGCGGCGATGGGCTGGTGCGGGAACCTCGGCCAGATCCTGAAGCTTCTCGGACCAGGATACTCCTAAGAGCAGACGCTCCTTCCTCGTTGGTGGCCGACCCGGAGGGTGTGCGGTCGATGTCGCCTCATCGACCGGGAGGCGGTGACTACGCCGGCCGCCACCGTCTTCTTGGGTGTGGCAGGGGGCACGTGCGGCAGGAAGGCGGAGGTGCCTGGGGCATGTATTCCGGTCCCGCTCATCATCGGACTGATGATCAAGCGTCGCAGGCGGGGCCACAGACTTGGATCGCCCGCGTGCGTAAGCTCGGTCTTGCTTGGGTGCCATGGTCGATAGTACCTGAAAAGGATCACTATTAGTACGAGTAATATCAAACAAAACAAGCAAGCCCATACAACATCAAACATGGAAAATAGTATGGTAGTGATAGTGAAACTGTAGCACACGACGAGACAGATGACGGCTCGTCGTGGCTACAACGGACCGTCATGAGGTCCGTCGTATTATACTTGGTCGATGTGCATATAAAGAACCCTGAAAGAGGGGTCTCTGACCATCATGACGGTCACTCAGGACGGACCGTCGAGTGGACGACGGCCCGTCGTAAGTGTCCGTCATAGGACACTTAGAAAAGTTTTAGAGACCCTTAGGAACAGGGTCTCTGACAACCATGACGGTCGTGCAGGACGGACCGTCGTGGGGGTGACGGTCCGTCGTAAGTGTCCGTTGTGGGATACTTGGAAAAATTGTGGAGACCCTTTTTAGAGTGGTCTCTGACCATCATGACGGTCACTCAGGACGGACCGTCGAGTGGACGACGGCCCGTCGTAAGTGTCCGTCATAGGACACTTAGAAAAGTTTTAGAGACCCTTAGGAACAGGGTCTCTGACAACCATGACGGTCGTGCAGGACGGACCGTCGTGGGAGTGACGGTCCGTCGTAAGTGTCCGTTGTGGGACACTTGGAAAAATGTTGGAGACCCTTTTCAGAGTGGTCTCTGACCATCACGACGATCGTTCAGGACGGACCGTCGTGAAGACAACGGTCCGTCACAGGCGTCGTTGGGGAGGGGGCTAGGGCTTATGCGACGGACCCTGCGACGGTCCGTCGTGTACACGACGGTCCGTCATCGGGGTCTCGTTCTGTCTACCAGAGACAGAACTGTAAGTACCCTAAGCAACCCCGATGAACCCACGTGGTCTTGTAGTGTTGTGGACCTATATGTGTCTATCCCACATACCTAGGAAACTAGTTATGTGAAATCGCCTATGTCTAGGGTTATGATCATGGCAAATTCAAACATGTAGAGCCTAGGTCTAGATATAAGCATATCAATGGGACAACATACGACTAAAAACAAATCTAAAACTAACTAATAACTAAAAATACAAGAGAGATGAGTATAAATTTAGAGACACATACCTTGGAAATGGAGAAAACACTAATGTGAAATGAGTCAGGTAGCAAGGTAGACACCTTACAAAGAAAGAAGACCGACTAGTGGATGAGAAGTATAAGGTTTAGGAGTATTTTGGGGGCAATGATCAGTGGGGAAGTTGAAAAGAGAGTGGGGATGAGAGGAATGAGGAAATAATGGGAGAAATATGGAGGGTGGGAGTATAAGCGGTCGAGAATTTGAAAAGGGTCATCCGGTCGGGTCGGGTCAATTTCATTAAACGCGCGACGGGTCCCCGACGACGGACCGTCGAGTATCGACGCCCGTCGTAGTGTCCGTCGTGTGTGCCCTAATCTCAAAGATGGCGATTATCGCACTGCTGCAGAGTAGTTTTTCTGCATTTCCTGGTGATGTGCTGCAAACTTAAAACCCATTAATAGAAAAATGCTACTATTAAAAAGACAATAAGTATTGGGTTGCCTCCCAACAAGCGCCTGATTTAATGTCGCGGCACGACTAGGACCACTTGATTACTCAGACTTCATCAACATGGTATGCCTCTATCACTTCATTCCCGATGCTTTACGCCCAAAATAGAGCTTTATTCTATCTCTATCCTTCTTAAACCGCACTCCCTCTTTGGCTTTTAACTCAACTGCCCCATGAGGGAATACTTGGGTAACCAAGTAAGGGCCAGTCCATTTGGACTTGAGCTTGCCTGGAAGACAAGACAACCCAGAACTGTCTACAAGTACCAAATTCCCAACCATAAACTCTTGTTTTGCAAATTTTTGTTCAGTTCCCTTCTTTATCTTTCCTTTGTGGGATATGGCCGATACCGATTGGAGCGCACCACTCTGCGTCATGGTCCTACAAATGTTGAAGGTGGCTTCTTCATTATTCAACCGAAATTTCATCTGTCCCTTCTCCATATCCACTAAAGCTCTACCTGTAGCAAGGAATGGCCTCCCAAGAATAATGGGCACCTCAAAATCGACTTCGCAATCAAGAATAACAAAATCACTGGAAAGATGAATGACTCCACTTTTACTAGCACATCATGGAGTATCCCTATGGGCTTTTTCACGATCCGATCGGCCATCGAGTCAGATCGCGATGGTTTTGGATCCCCCAAACCCAACTTCTTGTAAATTGAGAGGGGCATTAGGTTTATGCTTGCCCCCAAATCACATAATGCTTTCGCAAAATGTAATGACCCAACTGTACAAGGAATAGTGAACGCACCCGGATCTTCTTTCTTTTGTACTAGGGATCTTGTAGCGATAGCACTACAATGCTGCAATCTATCATCATCCTCAAACGTGACCGATCTTTTCTTGGTGACCAGATCTTTCATAAATTTGGCATAACCGGGCATTTGTTCTAGAGCTTCTACCAAAGGGACATTGATAGAGAGCTGCTTCAACATTGTTATGAAGCGCCGGTATTTACCATCCTCAGTATTTTTCACTAATCTCTGAGGGAAGGGTGGTGGTGGCCTAGGCATGGGAATTACCTTGATGGGTACTTCTGCATATTTTCCATTACTTTCATCCGCTTCACCACTACCCTTTACCACCTTATCATTTTCCTTTCTCACATTATTCTCAGCAGATGGCATGGGTGGGTCAATGGTTTGCCTACCACCCCGAGTAGTAATTGCCATACAAAGGTGCATCATTCTTTGGATTTTGGACAGTGTTGCTAGGAAGAGTGCCCGCGTGCCGTGTGTTCACTGTCGCAGATAATTGGGCCACTTGCAATTCGATCTGTTTAATCGAGATTGCGTGTGTTTCCACTTTTTGCCCAATACTAGCTAAATCACCCCTTAATTCTTTAATGTGCTCATCACTAGCATCGAACCTCCTCATCATTTTGTGCAACATATCCTCAACTCGCGCCATGCTATCTCCACCATTCCTAGGAGTAACTTCACGATTTTGAGGAGGAACATAGGGTCCACTCACATCGTTTCTATTACCATAGTTACTCCCGTTGAAGTTGTTGTCGTGGTTGGAGTTACCATCTCGGACATAATGACCCTCACGGTTGTAGTTACCATAGTTCGACCTTGGTTCCCTTGACCTTGGCGCCAATTATCCTGATTTGAGCCTTGGGCGCTTGGTGAAACCCCATTTGTTCATTGACTGCATAGGAATCCTCTTCATAGTAACATTCACCGTTAGGGGTGGTGGTTTAGCCAAGTAGTTGATCGCATTAACCTTCTCTGCACCCAAAGTGACATGTTTTAGTACCAACCCAAGCTCGATTCTCATCTGTGCCATTTCTTCACGAATATAAATCGCCTGGTGGGTTGTGAGTGGGACTGCATGCGAAGGTGTTTCTCCACTGTATCGGACTTCCTAGTACTCCAAGCTTTGTTGTTTCGGAGATTTTCTCTAATTTCTCGGCAATCTCAAAGATAAGGGCATTCTCCATAAGATCCACCTGCTATAGTGTCCAACACCGCTTTATTGTTATCATCCTGTCCCCGATAGAAGTATTCCTTCGTGAGACTCATCATCAATACGGTGATTTGGGACACTTCTCAAGAATGAGGTGAATCTATCCCAAGAACTACTAACCGACTCTCCCGGTAGTGCCATAAAGTTATTCACCCTGTCTTTGTGGTTTAATTTCTTGGAGACCGGATAGTAGCGTGCTAAGAAGACATCCGTAGTTGGTTCCATGTGAAGATGGAGTTGTATGGGAGCTCAAGAAACCACATAGCAGCCTCTCCCACAAGGAGAGAGGAAATACTCTAAGACCTATTACATCAAGATCCAAATCAGGCCTCCCCACACAACTCTTACACACGCCCTTACCTTAGCTATATGGGCATGTGGATCCTCGAATGGTAGCCACGAAAACAAACCTCTGGCGGTGAGCATTTGCATCGGACTACTAGTTACCACAAAAGTGTGGCCTGTAGGTAGAGGAGGCAAAACCGGTGGCCGTCCGAATCTGCTATGTTATCATAGCCTCTGTAGTATGCTTGGGGCCGTGGAGCGGATTCTGTCCCTCTGTTGATGTTCACCCGAGCATCGGGTAACATCGACCATGAACATCAGCCGAGCTGGGATGTTACGGTTTAGATCCTCATCGTTGATTCCCAAGTTACGATTCATGTTTCGCAGTGTGCGTTCTAGCTCGAGATCGTAGGGTACAACGGTTCTCTTCCTCTCCGTATTTGGCATACAAGGAGGATAATTCCGCAAGGAAATCAAAAACAATAAAACAAAGTAAAATCAAGAAAATATCAACTAAACTATAGTAATAAGTTCAAGTTAATCTAAAAGCTAAATTCCCCGGCAACGGCGCCAAAATTTGATACGCTCAAACTTACTTCTCAAATGAGAAGTAAAGCGGTCGTGTCAAGTAAATAACCCAACTAGTGAGGTTGGGATCGTTCCCACGAGGAAAATAGTCTAGACTTAACTTTAACCTAGTATTACTATCGTTTGGTCAATAACTTTCTTAGAAAGTAGAAATATAAAAAGGGGGGTTTGTATAACCTAACGAGTAAAAATAACTAATGTAATTGAAAGAGACAGTTGACAGCTTGTAATATTGGGTTTTAATCAATGAATTAAGGTAACTAGGGTTTACGTGTTCCCAAAGTTCAGAACTCGACAATTCTAACTATAACAATTCTTTCCTAGTATCTTGCATGCAAAGTGACAAGTTATGCATTTCTAAATCCTTGGTCCCGCATCTAGAAAATCTCACTCCGCACCTTGGTCCGCCTACGTGTGTTGCTTTCCTAACCCTTATCTTTACCTCATATTAAGCATCATATTCGATATTTGACTAAGTTATACCTCGTACCAATCAATACTAGCCTATTAGATAGCATACACTAAATCTATGTTAATAATTCTTTTCCTATTATCTACCTCCTTGGTCCGGCAAGTAGCATTAAGGCGAGTTCTAACGTTGATCATCCGTTAAAAAGACTTCTAAGCGAAAGAATTATTAATACATGCAAGACACTGTTCTAGAATTGTTATTTTAGTTAGGGTTTATCTCATTATTTGCCTATGGTTCCCACAGCCCTAGTTATGGAATTTAGTTGCTCATAGCCATAAACACGATATTCAAATCTGTTAAATTAGAATTCATGTACTTACTTCAATGAGAAAGAATAAAGTCCAAAATACGCTGATTAATCACCAAAATTCACTTGTATCAATCTTCAACAATCAAAAACTCAAAAACACCAAGTATTATAATCACAAAGTCTAACTATATGGAATTTGAATATCAAAGAGTCTAACCCCAAAACGAGGTTTTCGAACTATTTATAAAAAATAATAAACCTAATTAAAGAAGGATTCTAATATTCGGAAATCGCCAAAACGCTGGCCGGGTCGACGGACCACGCGACGGACCGTCGTAGTCATGACGGACCGTCGTGGGCTCCGTCGTCCCACACTTGTCCAATTTCTTCACCGCTTTCTTCATTCCTCGACGGCAAGTGTGACGGACCGTCATAGGCACGACGGTCCGTCGAGGGTCTTCGTTCAAAATACTTCAACTCCTGGAATGCTGCATCGATAACTTCTCTGATCTTCACGACGGACATGCAGGACGGACCGTCAGGGCCATGACGGTCCGTCACAAGCTTCGTAATCCCAAACTTGGTCAGACTTCCCCATCTTCCTCCAAGAGCAACTCTACACTGCCACCTACGGACCGTCACAAGCACGACGGACCGTCATAAGCTCCGTAGGTGGTCTCTTCTGCAATTTTCGCTCAAAATCTCCGCATTCAGCTTTGGACAGATTTCCTGCAAAACAAAGAGAAACTTATATCAAAATTAGCACAAAAAAGGCTTTTGGACACACTAAACTTAAGGAAAAAGCATTAATTATACCGTGAAACCACGGTATATCACATATTTGTGCCCTCCCCTTAAAATTAGTTAATATTATTTGATTAGTAATCCTATTTGTATTCTTGACAATTTTCGCATTTATGATGCAATATGTTGTTTCCTTAAATAGTGATAATAATTTAAAGTCATTTCATGCATTTAACAAACTACTTGGCTTTTGAATATTGCATATCAAAACCTTTGCATTTAATAAATTTACTACCTTAATGTTTTACTAGTTTTTTTTTTATTTACAAAGTGTTGCAACATAATTTTCTTAAAAGTCATTATTCAATCTTCCTTTGAAATTTTGGATTGATTGTGACATTATTTTTGAAATAAATTACAAGTACTATCTCCTAACCTATCGTTAGTGGGAAAGTCAAAGGAACTATGAGGTCTAGTTCCAATTTTTAAACCGACGCATCCTCGGAAGTACCACCTACCCATGAATTTCAAAAAGAATTATGTGCATTTATATGTAAATGTTTATGTGCCTACGTGTGAACTAAATCTTTTAAATCATTTTTCAAAACATAACTATTTTTTAGACCGACCTCAAATCAAAATTGTTTCTATGGTGGAGGAGCGCGATCAATAATATCGTGGCATCATCCCTATAAAGAAACAAACATTTTTTTTAAATAAAAATTCATATTCAAAACTTGCTCAATTTTCAAAACCTTACTTTCTCACATATTAATTGTTTAATATTTATAAATTTTCTTTATAACTTAGTCTCATGCTTAAATATAAATAAAACTTGATTGTTTATTTATTGCCATTAGCCTTGCATGCTTAAATTAATAGTATTAATTGTTTTATATTTGTTATCACTTAGTAAGATTAAATAAATTAATAAATTAAACGACCTTGATTGCTACTTGTACCCCCACATAGATTGCATGAGATACGGCCGGGACCCACACTTGTGGACCTCGAGGGATGCCTAACACCTTCCCCTCGAGGTAATTTGAACCCTTACCCTAATCTCTGGCCCGTTGACCTTAGTTAGACTTAGTTAGGTTAGATAGGTGCCCTAACGCGCCTTAATTCGTTAGGTGGCGACTCCAAAACTCAAAAATCCCAAAAGAGTTGTTAGGTCGTGCACAAAACTCGTTTTCTGCGAAAATGGGGCGCGACAATTATTATTATTATTATT
>CM050943.1:32853883-32858883 GCA_027789145.1 Solanum arcanum
GTTTGAGGGTTATTATTAATAAATCTAATTACTTGGGGTTAAATTAGGTAACCTTAAGTTAATTAGTGGGTCATTATTACCATCTTTTATTCTTAATTATATATGAATTAGGGTAAAAGAAAGAGGGTTTGAATAAAGAAAATAAGAAAGAACAAAGAGAGACAGAAAGAGAAAGAGAACGAGTAGAGAGAGAGGGAAACGAAGAGGATAGCAAGGATTTTGAGGAGATAGCTTGTTGATCCAATTCTTCGTGGAGGTAGGTTATGGTTTATGTTACGATATTCGTAGTGAACTCTTAATAGTGAATATTATGTGTTGATATTATTGTAAACCCTACTATGTGCTTAAGTTGTATGCTTGCATGAATATGAATGTGAAATTGTGATGAATTAACAAAGCATGATGAAGCTATTGAATCCCAAATCTTGAAAGAACCCTAATTCGCTTGATATATTATATAATGAGAATGATGATGCCTTAGTATGAAAGAAGGCTTGACATATTATATAATGAGAATGATGATGCCTTAGTGTAAAAGAAGGCTTGATGAATTAGGGATCGGGTGCCACGCTCCGTACCAGGATAGAATGAATATGAGGATCGGAGTGTCACGCTCCGACACCAGGATAGAATATGGATCGGGTGCCACGTTCGGTACTCAGGATAGAATGAATATGAGGATCGGGTGCCACGTTCGGTACCAGGATAGAATGAATATGAGGACCGGAGTGTCACGCTCCGACACCAGGATAGAATATGGATCGGGTGCCACGCCCTACCAGGATAGTATATGAGGATCTGAGTGCCACGCTCGGCACCAGCATAGAAATAGAGGAGCGGAGTGTCACGTACCGACACAAGAGGAAGAAAGATAATGAATCTTGAAAGATAATGAATATACTCAATCTAATGAACTTAATTCCCAAATGAGTATGGTATTGAGGCTTGAGTCCTCATGTGTGAACTCGGTTGTAGTTATTGATGAATTTATGTTGTTATTGCTACATGTTGAGTATTGTAGTTGATTTACATTATTATTGATATATACTGTTCCCTATTTTGAGTTGGCCGATGATATCTACTCAAGACTTGTGGTTATCGACTCCCTACTTTTATGTTTTTCTTCTTTGTTATTTGTGTAATGCAAGAAACGCTCCGTCAACTTCAACTCAACAAGAGATCTAGCCGCCTTCACTTCATCGGAAATTCAAAGTGAGCTAATGCGTCTAGCTTGACTGGTCTTCTTCTTCAAGTCTTGATGCCTTGAACTTCCCATGGACTAGCTAGTATTTGTTTTAGCTTCTTAGACATTCCTAGTTTAGTAATTTGAGATAGATGTTCTTGTGATGATGACTTCCAGATTTTGGGGATAATAATAATAGTTTTGAATTGTTTTGTTAATGAGTTTAAGTCTTCCGCATTACTTTACATTGTTATATATTGAAATGATAAGGGTTAAATTGGTTGGTTCGCCACATAGGAGGGTAAATGTGGGTGCCAGTCGCGTCTCCGATTTGGGTCGTGACAAACTTGGTATCGAGCATTAGGTTCGTTGGTCTCATCACACAAGAACAGGTCTAGTAGAGTCTTAAGGAACGGTAAGGGGACGCCTTTACTTTTCCTTGAGAGGCTATAAGACTTTAGGAAAATTCCACTCTTTCATTCTTTCTTTCGTGCTACTACTTGAGTCCAATTGGTATCTAGGCGATACGAATTGGTATCTGACCATCTTCACTCTATTTCGCAGATGGTTAGAACTAGAGCCACGACCGCACTCAAAGAAGAACAACGGCACAAAGAAGAAATATCCGAGCCACCCACCGGGCCGTGGCTCGAGGAGAACAACGGCAAGAGGTCGTGGTAGAGGTCGTGGGAGGACGTCCTCTAGAGGAAGAGGACGAGCACCTAGCCCATCCGATACTAGGCGGTGACTCCTCCACCGATCAAGAGGTGATAAGAGAAGGGGAGGATGGGATGAATGAGCAAGTACAGAATGAGGAAATGCCACCTCAACCTACCCCAGAGATGATCAATCGTGTTCTCGCTTATCTTAGCGGGTTATCCGATCCACGGCCAGGCACCTCCAGGGTTTTCGCACCAACACCTCCGGTTTCAGAGGTACGACATGCGGCTACTATGGCTCCTCGCATGGATGCACCATCGGAATGGGCACATTTCCACGTCCTGACCATCGGGCCTATTATGACAAACGATCAACATGAACTTTTCAAGAAGTTCTTGAAATTGAAACCTCCAGTCTTTAAGTGCGAGAATCGAGAGGATGCCTACGATTTTCCTGGTCGATTGTCATGAGCTACTACACAAGATGGGTATAGTAGAGAGGTTTGGTGTCGAAGTTCGTGAGCTATCGGTTTCAAGGGAACGCCAAAATGTGGTGGCGTTCACATGTTGAGTGTCAACCAACAGAGGCACCACCTATGACTTGGGAATCATTCTCGAGTTTGTTCATGGAAAAGTATATCCCCTGACCTTGAGGGATAGGAAGAGGGATGAGTTCTTGAGTCCGGAGCAAGGTAGAATGACGGTTAATGCATACGAGGCTAAATTTCGCGCACTATCCAGATACGCCACCCAACTCGCTTTCATCCACAAGAACGGATCCGCCGTTTTGTGAAGGGATTGAGGCGCAGTGCGGATTTCAAATTGCAGATAGCGGCAACAAAGAACATCCTTCCAAGAGGTGGTAGACTTTGTGATAGAGGTGGAAGGAGTGAAACCGGATGACTTCACCACCACGTCTACATCGAAGAGGTTTCGAAGGGGAGGTGAGTTTAATGGTTCGTATACTAGAGGACAGAGCTCCGGAGGTTACTCAAGTCGACCAATCCAGTCTTCACTACAGACTGTAGTTGGGGGTCCACCTCAGAACGGTCAACACTACTCCGAGAGACCTACGCATGAACCCCGAGAGTGTTATGGATGTGGGGAGGTTGGACACATTAAGAGGTATTGTCCAAACCAGAGTTACAGAACCCCAATAGCTAGAGGTAGAGATGGTCATGGTAGAGGCCGTTTTTCTGGAGGGCGTGGTGGCCGAGGTAATGGTGGCCACCAAAATGGCAGAGGTGAAGGGCAAAACGGAGCCACTACTACGCAACATGGTAGGGGCAATGGACAGACAAACGATAGGGCCCATTGTTACGCTTTCCCTGGGAGATCTGAGCGGGCGTCGATCTTCATTATCACAGGTAATCTTTTGGTTTGTGATTGCATGGCATCTATATTATTTGACCCTGGTTCCACGTTTTCATATGTATCTTCATCATTTGCTAATGGTCTAAATCTACATTGTGAATTACTTGATATGCCTATTCGTGTTTCTACTCTGGTGGGTGAGTCTGTGGTAGTTGAAAAAGTGTATAGGTCTTGTTTGGTGAATTTTGTGGGGAGCAACACTTACGTAGATTTGGTTATCTTAGAAATGGGTGATTTTGATGTAATTCTGGGTATGACTTGGCTCTCCGAATTTTGCAATTTTGGATTGTAATGCTAAAACGGTGACGTTAGCCAAGCCCTGGGCAGATCCGTTAGTGTGGGAGGCGACTACACTTCCAATCCGGCGTATTATCTCCTTTCTTGGTGCTCGAAGATGGTTAGTAAGGGTTGTTTAGCTTTCTTAGCACATATTAGGGATGACACCATCCAAGTACCCTCAATCGAATCGGTTTGAGTTCGAGAATTTTTGGATGTGTTCCCTGCAGATCTTCCTGGTATGCCACCAGATAGGGATATTGACTTTTGTATCGATCTTGAACCGGGCACACGCCCCATTTCTATACCCCCGTATAGAATGGCTCCCGCCGAATTAAGAGAGTTAAAGGCTCAACTTCAAGAGTTGTTGAGCAAGGGCTTCATTAGACCAAGTGCATCTCCTTGGGGTGCTCCGGTTTTGTTTGTGAAGAAGAAGGATGGGAGTTTTCGGATGTGCATAGACTACAGACAACTGAACAAGGTAACTTACAACGCAGAGAAGTTAGCCAAGATCTATATCTCAGAGATTGTTCGATTGCATGGAGTTCCACTCTCCATCATATCGGATAGAGGTACGCAGTTTACTTCTAAGTTTTGGAAAACATTACATGCTGAATTGGGTACTAGGTTGGACCTTAGTACTGCATTTCACCCTCAGGCCGATGGTCAGTCTGAGCGAACGATTCAAGTCTTGGAGGATATGCTTCGCGCCTGTGTGATAGAGTTTGGTGGCCATTGGGATAGCTTCTTACCTTTGGCAGAGTTTTCATACAATAATAGCTATCACTCTAGTATCGACATGGCTCCATTTGAAGCACTGTATGGGAGGAGATGTAGGTCTCCCATTGGTTGGTTTGATGCATTTGAGGTTAGACCTTGGGGTACCGATCTTTTAAGGGATTCGTTAGATAAGGTGAAGGGCATTCAAGAAAAGCTTCTAGCGGCGCAAAGTAGACAAAAGGAGTATGCAGATCGAAGGTTAGAGACTTGGAGTTCATGGAGGGTGAACAAGTCTTGTTGAAGGTTTCACCTATGAAAGGGGTGATGCGGTTTGGTAAAAGAGGTGTTAAGTCCAAGGTATATTGGACCATTTGAAGTGCTTAAGCTAATCGGGAGGTGGCTTATGAGTTAGCCTTGCCCCGGCTGTCCTGAGTACATCCGGTATTCCATGTGTCCATGTTGAAAAGATACCATGGAGATGGAAACTACATCATCCGTTGGGATTCGATTTTGTTGGATGAGAACTTGACTTATGAAGAGGAACCGGTTGCTATATTAGATAGAGAGGTTCGCAAGTTGAGGTCGAGAGAAATTGCATCCATCAAAGTTCAATGGAAGAATCGACCGTTGAAGAGGCTACTTGGGAGAAGGAGGCGGATATGCAAGAAAAATACCCACATCCGCTTACGATTCAGGTACTCCTTTTCGCCACTCTTTCTTCTTTTGATCGTTCGGGACGAACGATGGGTAAATTGGTATCTATTGTAACGACTGTTTAGTCGCTTTAG